>PVKU01000988.1:0-21881 GCA_004027475.1 Anoura caudifer
TATAACAGTCATCTCCCTTTCCATTTTTATATAATCATTTTAGATATACATGCCTTAAACTTCTGAGTAAAAGTAAGATTCATGAAATACACTACAGGCCAACCCACTACAATATTTTACTAGTTTTCACTTGTTTTAAAGGTTGCAGAATGAAATAGATAAATGAAATCAGCATTGTTTACTCCTTGCCTGGCATAAACGTTGACTGGACTTCAACGACTATTTCAGGGCACTATTAGGAGACAAGGAATGACTCTTACATGTTGAAAGTTTAAAAGTTTGAACTGTCACCTCAAAACTTCACTAATTTTGTAGATCTCCTTTATCACATTGGTATGCAAATACAGTTGACCCTTGAATACACAGGGGTCAACTGTATTTGCACAGAGAACTTGAATGTACAGAGAACTCACACCCCCACCCCACATAGTCAGAAATCCCCAAGTAACTTTAAACTCCCCCCAAATTTAACTACTAACAGCCTATTGTTGACCAGAAGCCTTACCAATAAAATTAACAGTTGGTTAACACATATTGTATTTTGTATGTTATACATATTATATATTGTATCATTACAATAAAGTAAGCTACAGAATAACAAATGTTATTAAGACAATCATGAGGAAAATACACTTACAGTATTTACTGAAAAAAAAAAAAATCCACATAAAAGTGGATTTGCACAGTCTAATAACCCTGCGTTGTGTAAGGGTCAACGTACGGTTGAGTATAGTCCTCAACCAGAATGCACATCACCTGTTTACTCGGCAGTGACAACTCCACAGTGCTGATGCTAATCTTATGCAGCACCAGGAGCTGCCCTGAGAAGTTTGTTCACATGGCTATTCAGCAAAACACGATCAAAGAACAGAACCCTCCTGTGGCTACTTTCTAGAGGCTGCGGAATTGCACAGGAAGCATGACAAACACGGTTCAAACCCAGCTTTTCCAAGGATGAACACACATAGAAAGAGAAGCTCAAACTGGGAAAATAAACAGAGGGAAGTCTTAATGCTCAAAAGCGCAAAATCTTACTTTAACACCATAATGTAGGCTGTGACCATCACCTCCCTAAACAAAATAATGTGTGTGTAAGTGCTCGGTAAACATTAAAATCATCATGAGTTTTAGGTATGTTATTATTAGGATTCCCACTATTCTTGTATTTTTTTAAAAAGATTTTATTTATTTTTAGAGAGAGGGGAAGGGAGGAAGAAGAAAAGGGAGAGAAACATCAATGTGTGGGTGCCTCTCATGCACCCCCTACTGGGGACCTTGCTGGCAACTCAGGCATGTGCCCTGACTGGGAATTGAACCAGAGACGCTTTGCTTCGCAGTCCAGCGCTCAATCCACTAAGTCACACCAGCCAGGACCCCACTATTCTTTAAAAAAACAAACAAACAAACTTCTGACTTCCAGCCAAGATGGAGGTGTAGGTGGACACACTGTGCCTCCTCTCACAACCAAAATTAAGGACAACAAAGATTTAGAAACAAGAAAACAACCAGAACTGATAGAAAACTGAACTGTACAGAAGTCCAACAACCATTCATCCAGACTTGTAAGAGGGATGGAGTCGCGGCAGGAAAAAGTGGAGGTGCGACCCTGGCACACAGGCAGCAGCAGCTAGCAGACCCCAGGTGCACAGGCGGTGGCAACTGTGCAGACCCAGTGAGGCTGTGGAAGGCGGCTGGCTGACCAGGTGGTCCCACATTTGTGCACAGATAATCCAGGCGAAGGGGAAGCGGCAGAAGGGATCGGAATCTGAGAGAGAGTGGAGCAAGCACCATTGGTCCCTCTCAGACCCTGCCCCCACATACAGCATCACTACCCAGCAATTGGGCTGCCCCTGGGGAACACCTAAGGCTCTACCCCTCACTACATAACAGCCACGACCGGACCAAAGAAAAAAAAAAAAAAAAAAAAAAAAAAAAAAAAAAAAAAAAAAAAAAAAAAAAAAAAAAAAAAAAAAAAAAAAAAAAAAAAAAAAAAGGCTCAAATGGGAGAACAAATCAAAGCCCCAGAGCCAATTTATCTAAGTGACCAAGAGATAGCCAACCTATCGGATGCACAGTTCAAAGCCCTGGTGATCAGGGTGCTCACAGAATTCATTGATTTTGCTCACAAATTAGATGAACAAATGAAGGCTACAATAAGTGAAATGAAGGAAAACGCACAGGGAACCAATAGTGATGGGAGGAAAACTGGGACTCAAATCAATGGAGTGGACCAGAAGGAAGAAAGAAACAACCAAACAGGAAAGAAGGAAGAAACAAGAATTCAAAAAAATGAGGAGAGGCTTAGGAACCTCCAGGACATCTTTAAACATACCAACATCAGAATTATAGGGGTACCAGAAGGGGAAGAAGAAGAGCAACAAGTAGAAAACTTATTTGAACAAATAATAAAGGAGAACTTCCCCAATCTGGCAAAGGAAATAGACTTCCAGGAAGTCCAGGAAGCTCAGAGAGTCCCAAAGAAGGTGGACCTGAGGAGGAACACACCAAGGCACATCATAATTACATTAGCCAAGATTCAAATGACGGAGAGAATTCTAGAAGCAGCAAGGGATAAGGGGACAGTCACCTACAAAGGAGTTCCCATCAGACTGTCAGCTGATTTCTCAAAAGAGACCTTCCAGGCAAGAAGGTCCTGGAAAGAAGTATTCCAAGTCTTGAAAGTCAAGGACCTGCATCCAAGATTGCTCTATCCAGCAAAGCTGTCATTTAGAATGGAAGGGAAGATAAAGTGCTTCTCAGATAAGGTCAAGTTAAAGGAGTTCATCATCACCAAGTCCTTATTATATGAAATGTTAAAGGGACTTATCTAAGAAAAAGAAGATTAAAAATATGGCAGTAAAAAGATAGCAAACTTACAGATATTAACCACCACACCTAAAAAAAAGCAAACTAAGCAAACAGCTAGAACAGGAACAGAAACACAGAAATGGAGATCACATGGAGGGTCAGCAACAGGGGAGTGGGAGGAAGAGAGGGGGAAAAGGTACAGAGAAAGTAGCATAGACGGTGGTTAGAAAATAGACAGGGGGAGGGCAAGAATAGTGTGGAAAATGTAGAAGCTAAAGAACTTATGACACATGGACATGAACTAAAGGGGGGAATGTGGGTGGGAGGGGGTGTGCAGGGTGGAGGGGAATGATGGGGGAGAAATGGGACAACTGTAATAGCATAATCAATAAAATATATTTAAGAAAACAAAACAAAGTTCTGTACATAACAGGTATTAGATGAATGTTTGCTCAATAAATGAATCAGTACTATTCCTAAAAAATAAATAAAAACAAGTAAAAATAAAATAAAAACTTCTTAGGAACTGCAGCAAATTATGGAGGACAATATATACTTCAAGGAGAATATTAAGACTGTATATTCTTATTTATAACATTGTCACACTTCCTGATATGACTTAAATAGAATATTTCAATAATATTGCCTCCTAGAAATGACAATTTCATCACTAAAACATAAATGAAAAGCAGAAACATCTGTGTACTTACTCACAATACCAAACTGTCCCCAGAAGAGAAGCACAGCCAACATGGGGAAAATAATGATAAGAATATTTTCATTTGTTGAAAACCATGAAACTGAGAAGAAAGAACACAAAAAATCACAATTAATATATACTATAGTAACTTTAAGCCCTGCCAATCAATGGTCAACAATATATTTTATTGTGGAGATGGAAAATAAAGATAATTAATTAAAACTGTGACCTTAAACAAGCACATAAATAATTACACATAATTTACTTATATAACAGATATTTATGAAACTGAAAATACTAAGTTAACTGTTTTCTACAACATTCTCCCTCCGCTGGGAGTTACAGAAGGAGGCAGCATGTCACAGGCTCTGAGCACTAGGCTCTGCGGCCACACTGCCCAGGTCTGAAACCCGACTCTCACTTGCAATCCCCGTGATGCTGGACAACTTACCACCTCTTTGTTCTTCGGTTGTTACACCAGTGCAAGAAGCACCTACACCTTGAAGGCCTGTTGTGATTGTAAACAAAGTGAAGATATGAACAGGGCTGAAAACAACGCTTGGCATGAAATTCTCCTTAAAGAAGAGTTAAGTCTTCTGTAAGGACTGAACCAGGGGATGGAAGTGAGGAAGCTGTACAACTGGGTACCCACCCCCCTTAGCGTGATTTAAGACCAAGACAGAGGTGGGCCCGAGCTTTTCTGAAACTTACTCTGGAACAGATGATGTACTCATAAGTAATTAGGCTTAAACTGACTGTTTACATACAAAGTAACAGGAAGAGCTTTAGGTGTTAAGGAAGCTTCTATTAAGTGGGTTGCAAGTTATCTAAACAGTGAAAATATAGCCACCCATTCTATATAAAGGAAATTGTGATATTAATACTTCAAATGCAATTTGTTGAGAACTTTTAAGACCATACTTCTGTCTACGAAATTTCTCCTGTAACAGTAAAGCCAAGTAAATGCACCGGAAGCATTTCAAAGTTGGCCCGCCTGGGAGAATCCGCTGTGTGAAGAACACTTCCGAATACTGCACAACGCAAGCGCTGGTGTTGCTCTGAAATTAACCCTTTCAAATTCTCCCCTGTATCGGCGTGTAAGGAACCTTGTGGGCTTTTAAACCATAATGCTACCCACGCATTTCTTGTGTTAAGCTCATAATGTTAAACTCTGGTAAGTGTTCACAATAATCCCCAGAACATAACAATACTATAAATTCTTATCTTTGAGATACTAGCTTTGCAGAATCTAGCATTTTGCACTGTACCCAGCAGAGGCTCGACAGGTTTGCTGTTCACGGTAGCAATAGCCATAAGATAGCTTAGTGAGTGAATAGAAGACAGGTGTAGGGTGTTTTTTGTTTGTTTTTTTTTGGGGGGGGGGTGTTTGTTTTTAATGTGCCAATGGTTGCAGAAATGGTTTTCAGGTACTCTGAGTTGACACCACCTTAATTTCCAACCAAATTACTGAACATCTCCCTATGCTAAAGAAAACCCATTTCAATCTAGCCTAAAATCCTACAGGAAAAACACCTTTGTGAATTATTCTTAGGTTTTCACATGCCTGAAAAGCTTGGTAAAAGCTCTATGTTCTAATGGCTATTCTTAATCAACTTATTTTTCTCTACCCACTTTCTCTATTATTTTGTTTTGAGTTGGGAACATTAACTTCTCAAATCCTTACAATTATGTTTTTAAGATTTTATTTACTTATTTTCAGAGAGCAGGAAAGGGAGGGAGAAAGAGAGGGAAAGAAACATCGTGTTATATTGATCAGCTGCTTCTTGCAAGCCCCGACCCAGGATCTGGCCGGCGACCCAGGCATGTGCCCTGAACAAGAATCAAACAGGTGACCTTTCACTTTTTGGGATGATTCCTAATCCACTGAGCCATGCTGGTCAGGGCTCAAATCCTTACAATTATTATAGGAGGAACTATTAACCCCTCCTTATCACTGAGAAAACTGAGGCACAGTGAATTAAGGATGATAATTTTATATGCCCAAAACTGATTCTTGATACCCCTCTCCCCACCCCTCCACCAAACCTTCCCTCCTGGTTTTCACCATTTCAGTAGTGGTAACTCCACTTCTCCAGTTGCTCAGGCCAAAAATCTTGGAGTCACCCTTGGCTCCTTGGCTTCTCTCACACCCCACCTCTGTTCCAACAGTCAATCCTCTGAGATCTCCCTTCAAAATAGCTGGTATCTGATCTCTTGCTCAAGATGAGCTGACAATGAAATGTTCTTTCACTGGCCTCCTTATACAACAGAACAATCATCAACAACCTTAGGATCTAAATATTAGTAAAAATAAGAGGTGTGTTTGACCCTGGTTGGACACTCATTTTGCACTTGTTACACAAACATTTATTGAAAGCCCACCATGGACAGGATACTCTTCTAGGTATTTGAGGCATAGCAGTGAACAAGGAAGGTGGGGCGATGAGCTTGAGGAATGTGAGCAGCAGATGAACAGAGCCTCATGGGGTGGTAAGGAAAAGCCTCTGGGGAGAGGAACTACATCCGAGCCTTGGATGGGAAGGAGCCTGCCATGCAAAAACAGGGAAGAGACTCCAAAGGAACAGCAACTGAGCAATCGAATGTGGCTACAATTTAGTGATACAGATGGGAGGGGAAGAGATTGTTGGGGCAAGATCATGCTGGGTCTTAACAGTTTGCTAACATCGTTTGTATTTTATTCTAAAAGCAATGACAAGTGATTGGAAAGCCTCAAATAGGGAAGAAAAGTGACCTGATTTATTTAACACCTTCTTTGGAAGCCATGCGAAGCAGGACCTATCAGAAAGTCACCACAGCAGTCGGCGTGTGGGGTGCAGCCCACACATGCACTCCTGACTTCAGTTTTACTCATCACACTCCCAGATAAACAGGGGATCAACTCCAGAGAAAGGTGACCCGAATGGGGATCCTGAAACATAAGCAATGGCGGACAGCACTGGGGATTCCTGCCTTAGAGAAGAGTAAACTTGGGGGAGAAATACTGTAGCCTTCCTAGTCAGTGAGAAATTGCAGGACTACAAACCTTCACCTGACTCACAGGAGAACTGGAACTGCCTGATGAGAGGAAGTTACAGTCTCATCATGACAAGCAATTAGGTAAAAATTCTTAATGACCAGTTAGCTGGGGTGTGATAGAAGTAATTCCTGAATTGGATGGCAAGATAGACTACATAACTACTAATGACTCCAAGCCTCTGTGCGGAAATAATAAGTGTAACAGATATTTCAATGACAGAAGAGGGTGGGATTATAGAATACAAAATATTATTGTCTAAGTGATTCTTACATGAAGCTTATCAGAATCACCTGGGGGTTATTCAAGCTTCACATACTCTCCCCTCTCACCTCCCACCCTAAGATTTTAATATGTTCCCCAGAGTAAGTGTATGTGTGTGGGGGGCAGGGGGAGGGCACAGGGGGATGGCGGGTGTTATCCATGGTTCGCAGTTTAAAATCCCTGCTGCAGACCTCTGCTGTAATTTACATGAATGTGCTAGCTCCTCCTACTGACATGCATGTGTTACCTCTCTCTAATTTGTTAAGGTGGGAAGAGTTGGAGAATCATTGAATTGGACATTCAAGAACTAAATGAGATGATGGGGAGAAACCCAATGTTTTCTATAAAACCACTTATGTGCCCATTAAGCTATTGATTTGGTATGGTAGTACTGTCAGGTGGTTTTAACTCTTGTTCCCCAAAGAGGGGAAGGAGACAAAATGCTTCTCTAGGTTCCCTTCAGTTCCAAACTCCTATGGCACTAAGAAAATAAATTAACTTAAAATGGACTAAGAAGAGTATCCAATATTTGTCCACTTCAGGATTAAGAAAAACAAATCAAAGGTGCCAATGCTCTCACTCCACCTAAGCTGGGGCTGACATAGACTGTGCCCACTCCTCCGCCCCAACTCCTGGTCAGGCAGGGCAGCGCCCAGGAAGAGACCCTCCGTATTAGTGAGAGAGCCAGTATTAAGAGAGTGTGGTATATGGATGCGTGTTTAAGTTTTGCTCCCAAGCCTACATATTATAAAACCCAGTACTTCATTTTTCTTATCACTGTATAACTTAAAAAACTAAAGAGATCACTCCAATCAATTAAGCGTACCTCTCCTTCAAATACATATGGCATACCTCATTTAACTATGCTTCACTTATTACACTTCACCAATGTTGTGTTTTCTACAAATTGAAGGCAAAAGCCTCCCTACCAGCATAAAGATTACAACTTGCTTTACTGAGATGCTCGCTTTATTGGAGTAGTCAAGAATCAAGCCCTCGATACCTCCAAGGTACACCTGTACATGGCAAACCTTCACAAACACAGAGAACACCAGTTCCCACAAAAGAAGATCACAATAAAACTTATAACACTAAAATTCAAACCAAAGTTTTACTTGATGTTTTAGGACTGTGATGGCTTTTTTTAAAAAAGATTTTATTTGTTTATTTTTAGAGAGAGGGGAAGGGAAAGGGAGACAGGCAGACAAACATCAATGTGTGGTTGCCTCTCAAACGCCCCCTACTGGGGACCTGGCCTGCAACCCAGGCATGTGCCCTGTCAGGGAATCGAACCAAAGGGTACCTGGCTAGCACTCAATGCACTGAGCCACAGCAGCCAGAGCTGTGATGGCTTTTTTTGAGGTACTATCTTGGCTATAATCCCAGTTATTTAATCAAACCCAGAATTGTAAGGTGGCTCCCCAAATCCCTGTCTGCTACAGTCAGCCTTTTATAGTTTCTCCCCCTTGGTGGAGAGGTGGGACTGTGAATCGGAGGGATTTCATTCCTGTGATTGTTGTGTCATATGGCAAAAGGAATTCTGCTGTTGTAATTAAGGTCCTCAATCAGCTGCCTTTAGGAAACAGAGACAGTCCTTGGAAGAGGGCTGACTTCATCAATTGAGCCCTTAAAAGGGTGTGTGCTCTTCCTGGCAAAAGAAATCCAACATGTGAGAAGGTTTCAATAAGAGGAAGATTTTCCTTTGCCAGCTTTAGGTATGGAAGAGGCTATGTGGCAAGGAATGGGGGCAGCTTCTAGCAATCGAGAAAAGCCCTTAGCACACATCCGACATAGAAATAGGGCCCTCAGTCCTACGGCCACAAGGAACTGAATTCTGCCATAATCATGTGAGCTTGGAACAGGATCCCAACCTCCATATGAGAACACAGCCTGGCCCACACCTGGATTTTAGAGCCCATTCACACCTCAACCAGAACTGCGATCTACAAATCTGTGAGCTAATAAATGGGTATTGCGTGAAGCTACTTTTCTTTGTGGTATTTGTTATGCAGCACTAGAAAACTGATATAAGGGTCTCGTGATGCCTTCATGTCAACATTATGAACACAGTATATATCATGTTGACAAAGATGGAAGCGGCAACTCTGCTGTACTTGAACTGACCTTTTTAAATAAAATCCTAATAGCTTGCTTGGACAAAATGTAAAATGTTAAGCTTCTAAGTTTTTGTATCATTAATGATTTAAATATAGACATTAATAACAAATTTTATAACTATTATTTACATTTAGTATTTGATTGTTAACAAGGTGTTGGAACGGAAACTATATACCATGGTTAAAAAAAAAAATACTGGGTTTTGAAGACAGATCTATGCTAAAATCCTGACCAAGACTCTGACTTTGAACAAGTATCCTAAATCTACCTACATCTATCTCCTAGAGTTGCTGAGATCATAGGATGCAATACACATGAAGTATGTGGCATCTGCTCAAATAAATGTTAGGTTACTTTACTGTTCTTATTTGTACTGTTACCACTTCATTGGAAGCAGGTATCATATTTTAGTTACCACTAAATTCAAATTCAAAGTGCCTAGTACAGTGCCTG
The DNA here is from genome assembly GCA_004027475.1 of Anoura caudifer. Taxonomy (NCBI): domain Eukaryota; kingdom Metazoa; phylum Chordata; class Mammalia; order Chiroptera; family Phyllostomidae; genus Anoura; species Anoura caudifer. The sequence goes on from PVKU01000988.1 coordinate 9,378, forward strand.
GCCCACAGTAGATATTCAATAAATCTTTGTTGATGAGTGAGGGAGAGAGAGAGAGAAAGAAGAAGAAAGAGAAGGAAGAAGAAGGAGGAGGGGAAGGAGGAAGTGGAGAAAGGGGAGAAGGAGGAGAAGAAGGAGAAGGAAAAGGAGGAGGAGGAAGGGGAAAAGGAAGGGAAAAGGGAGGGAAGAAGGGAGATTTGCTGTTCTACTTATTGATGCATTTACTCGTTCTTTCTTGTATGTGCACTGATTAGGGATCAAACCAGCAACCTCGGTATATCAGGGAGGGTGTTCTAACCAATTGAGCCACTAGGCCAGAACTCAATAATAAATCTTTTTAAAGTAAGAGAGAGATTAATATATTTACATCTTAAACACTTCTGCAATGAAGATGGTATCCTCATTTTACAGATAAAAACTGAGGGTCAGATAGGTTGAATTTCTTCCGTAAGTTTTCTTAAATTAGTTCTATGTTCCTTTCTTGGTACTCTACATGGATACCAGAGGCATATAAAACTATATTTCATTGATAATATTTCCACAGTCAGTCCTTGTGCTTCCCAAAAGGGAACAAAGAATGGCCACCATTAATCTATATTCTATTAAGCTGAATTCTCTATTAAGCAATTTCTAGTTCTCATTTATGCCAATATTTGCAAAACATACAGCATAGTAAAAATGGATTCTATTGCTTAATCCCCAAAGCTCAAAGGATGCGTAAGTAAATTTATCTCAATAAATTTGCAAAAGCCCTGTTTCAATTAACCTTTTTGTGCAGAGGAGTTTCATTTTTTTTCCCTTCAGTCAAAAATGGTACAAAATGGTCACAACACTAGATGCTGGCATGGATATGGGGGAGCTCGATCACTCATATGTTGCTGATGGGAATGTAAAATGGAATAACTGTATTCCAGTGATTACTCTGGAATACAGTTTGGCAGTTTCTTTTAAAACTAAGCCTGCAGTTACATACAGCCCAGTAATTGTATTTCTGCACATTTATCCAGAGAAATGAGGACTATGTCCACATAAAAACTCGTACATGATTGTTTATAGCAATTTCATTATAATAGCCAAAAACAATGGGAACAATGAAAACGTCCCACAGCAGGTAGATGGTTACACAAACTGTGACATCCCCACACCATGGAATACTACTCAGTGCATGGGGCGGGGACCTGGGGGGAAGGGGGAGCAGACAAAATACTGATACGTGATACTGCAGCATGGATGGATCTCAGGGGCATCAGGCTGAGTGAAAAAAAGCCAATCTCAAAAGGTTACATATGCCTTGGCTGGTGTAGCTCAGTGGATTGAGCGCGAGCTGCAAACCAAAGGGTCACGGGTTTGATTCCCAGTCAGGGCACATGCCTGGGTTGCAGGCCAGGTCCCCAGTAGGGCGCATGTGACTGGCAACCACACATTGAAGTTTCTCTCCCTCTCTTTCTCCCTCCCTCCCCCTCTCTCTAAAAATAAATAATTAAATAAACCTTTAAAAAAAGTTACATACTTTTATATAACATTTTTGAAATGACAAAAGTATAGACATGGTGAACAAATGGAAGAAGTGACTATAAAGGGGTTACATGAGGGAGATATTTGTGTCAATGAAATACCGGGATTGTGTTGGTAATTACATAGTGTGTATACATTGTATCTTTGTGCACTTGCTGGCTGTGATGCTTAACTACCATTACATAAAATGTAAACATTGGGGAAAGCTAGGTAAAGAGCACACAGCACCTCTCTTCTATCTTTGAAACTTTCTGTGACACTATTAGTTATTTCAAAAATGGGTGTAAAGCCAAATGTCGGAGACCTCTGGTAGAATTTTTTTACATTTCTACAACAAAACAACACATTCTCATTTTAATGGCCACAAAAGTAAGTATAGTTCATATTTTTACAGAGTACTTTGAAAACAAAGATGAAACAATCACACATAAAATTATAAACTTTTTCTTTATCTCTGATATTGTTATTCCTTTCCCATCCATCTTCTGGCCTTTCAAGTCTCTTGAATTTACCAATTTTCCTCTCAGTGACCTACACTATATTCTCAAATTGCCACTCCCCCATGTATTTATTTTTTCATTCCTATGAAACTATACATTCCCCTCACAAAAATTTCAACTAGATATTAGGTTATATAATTCTAGTCTCTCACAGTGCATGAGACTCAATGATTTGACCCCTCCTAAAAAGTTTACTTAAAAAAAATGTAGCTCAACTTAATATCAAATTAATGAGACTTCCAGCCAAGATGGAGGCATAGGTAGACACACTGTGCCTCCTCACACACCCAAAAGAAGGACAACAATTTAAGAACAAAAAACAACCGGAACTGACAGAAAACTGAACTGTATGGAAGTCTGACAACCAGGGAGTTAGAGAAGACACATTCATCCAGACTGATAGGAGGGGCAGAGATGGGCAGCTGGTCAGAGAGGACTCGAGCGCAGCAAGGCAGTGGCTGGCCCACTAGGCTATGGTGGTGGCTCGTGGAGCAGATGGTCCCACATTCACACACAGATAAACCGGGAGGAACAAGTGGGGAGCAAGACAGATTGTGCAACCCAGAGCTCCAGTGCAGGGCAATAAAGCCTCAAACCACTGATTGAAAACACTGGTGGGGGTTGAGGTGGCAGTGGGAGAGACTCCCAGCCTCACAGGAGAGTTCGTTGGAAAGGCCCACAGGGTCCTAGAATGTATACAAGCCCACCCATCCGGGGAGTCAGCGCCAGAGGAGCCCAATTTGCTTGGGGAAAGGGGGGAAGTGACTGAAAACTGGCAGAGAGCTGAGCAAATGCCACTGTTCCTTCTCGGACCACTCCCCATGTACAGTGTCACAACACAGCTCTGTGTGTTGGCCCTCCCGGGTGAACACCTAAGGCCCCGCCCCTCACTATGTAACAGGCATGACCAGACCAAAAAAAAAAAAAAAATGGTCCAAATGAAAGAACAGATCAAAGCTCCAGAAAAAATACAACTAAGCAATGAAGAGATAGCCAACCTATCAGATGCATAGTTCAAAACACTGGTAATCAGGGTGCTCACAAAATTGGTTGAATTTGGTTGCAAATTAGATTAAAAAAATGAAGGCTACACTAAGTGAAATAAAGGAAAATGCACAGGGAACCAATAGTGATGGGAAGAAAACTGGGATTCTAATCAACAGTGTGGACCAGAAGGAAGAAGGGAACATTGAACCAGAAAAGAATGAAGAAACAAGAATTCAAAAAATGAGGAGAGGCTTAGGAACCTCCAGGACATCTTTAAACATTCCAACATCTGAATTATAGGGGTGCCAGAAGGAGAAGTGGAAGAGCAACAAGTGGAAAAGTTATTTGAACAGATAATAAAAGAGAACTTCCCCAATCTGGCAAAGGAAATAGACTTCCAGGAGGTCTAGGAAGCTCAGAGAGTCCCCAAGAAGGTGGACCCAAGGAGGAACACACCAAGGCACATCATAATTACATTAGCCAAGATTAAAATTAAGGAGAGAATCTTAGAAGCAGCAAGAGAAAAGAAGACAGTTACCTACAAAGGAGTTCCCATCAGACTGTCAGCTGATTTCTCAAAAGAGACCTTGCAGGCAAGAAGGGGCTGGAAAGAAGTATTCCAAGTCATGAAAGTCAAGGACCTACACCCAAGATTGCTCTATCCAGCAAAGCTATCATTTAGAATGGAAGGGAAGATAAAGTGCTTCTCAGATAAGGTCAAGTTCAAGGAGTTCATCATCACCAAGCCCTTATTATATGAAATGTTAAAGGGATTTATCTAAGAAAAAGAAGATAAAAAATATGAACAGAAAAAAGACAGCAAACTCACAATTATTAACAACCACACGTAACAAAAGCAAAAGCAAACTAGGCAAACAGCTAGAACAGGAACAGAAACACAGAAATGGAGATCACATGGAGGGTTAGCAACAGGGGAATAGGAGGGGGAGATAGGGGGAAAAGGTACAGAGAATAAGTAGCATCGATGGTGGGTAGAAAATAGACTGGAGGAGGGTAAGAATAGTGTGGGAAATGTAGAAGCTAAAGAACTTATGACACATGGACATGAACTAAAGGGGGGAATGTGGGTGGGAGGGGGTGTGCAGGGCGAAGGGGAGTGAAGGGGGGGAAATGGGACAACTGTAATAGCATAATCAATAAAATATATTTTAAAAGTATCAAAGTAATGAAATTTATAATGCAGGAGATATTTTTGAGCAGAAAAGCCTTCCAAAATCTGCTAGAATGCTGTAAGCCATCTCTTGCCCATTCTTCACTGCACGAACATCCCTCTCATTATTATATATACCTTCCCTAGCTTCAACAACTCAGTACCTTACTTCACAACATAAATATCCCAGCAACACAACTAACATTTGGAACGTACTTCGGTTTACAAAGGGATAGTATGCAAGGGGTCTCACTTGATGCTCATTAGACTATAGAGTGCATAAAAACAGGAATCTATTTTCATCTCCATTTTAGAGATGAGGTAACTTAGACTCAGTGAAGTAACTTCTCAAGTTCAATATAGTTAAGTTGCACAATAGGGGATATAATCAGATTTCCTGATTCCTCATGTTAAGCAATGTCAAAATATTCCATCAAACAAAACACTCCATTCCCAATCTGGTAACAGACTGGGGATGATAGAAGAACAGAAGGTAAATGCTGATCTAACTGAACTGTCTGATACCATCTAAAGCAGAGGTTCTCAAAAAATTGTCTAATCCTGAGATCAGTAATATGTCTAGTGGTTCTAAATAGAGCTTTCAAAGCAGAAAGCCAGCACGCACCTATCTGTGGGTAATCAGTTGGTACAGCAAGGAATAGATAAGAAAGCAGACTGTGTACTTCAGCTAACTTTACAGCTTTATGAAACTAACCAAACCAAGTTTGTGAAGAATGGGCAGGATCATGGTGCTATGCCCAGGGCTAAATTCAAATTAATTACATTGGATCCCTAGCTCTCCCACAGCTCAGCCCCCGCAATGCCAAAAGAAAAAAAAAAAAAGAACACTGTAGCAAGGCTAAACACAGGAAAACTCAAGGAAACATTATTATAACCTGATTTTTAATCTCTTGATTCTCCTTCTAATCGATTCTTCCTAGCTGGAACATGGCTAGAACTTGTCAACCCTTGAACAAAGTGTAGGTAATAAAAATAGCTAAATAATTGGAAGGAGCCTGGAAAATTATCACATGAAAGAAAGTACTTTTGATAGCAGCAAACAGAAATGCAGAGTGGATAACCTCAGGACTACTCACCCCGAAAGAATAGTTCTCAGACCAAAAGTTTGAGAACCATACAACATACAAATACCAAACAGCAAAGGAGTTTTGCTATGAGAAGGAGAAGAGCAAATAAGATAAAACTTGATCTTAAAGCTGCTAAACATTCCATAAACATTTATTATTAACAGCCTACTTTTTGATTCATGGGCGTTCCCAGCCCCATTTTGCCCCATTTCTAATAGCATCAGGTTGCTACAGGACAACTAATAGAAAGGGAAGCTTTTATTGAATTCTTACCTTCACGATACTTCAGTTCTATGATTGTTTCACCTTCTCTGCTTAATTCTGTTACTTCACAAGTGTAGTTTCCTGGGACAGCATCCTTCTTGTTCATGCTCAAAGAGGCAATGCCCTTTAGCAATGCAGGTGGCACGATGCTAGCACTGTCATAGCCTGCGCTGTGGCTGGAAACATTTCTATCTCCATCATAGATGAAAATCCAGCTTTTTCCAAATTTCCACTTTAAATACATTTCTTTAAGGCTGACGGCCTCCACATTATTAACAAAGCATGGGATGACGACAGTTTCGTTGCAAGTGGTATATTCTACAGATTTGATTGAATTAAATGTCAGCTGAGCTGAACCTAGAAAAGAAAAACAAATAGTCTCATTTTTTTTAGAGAATTCTATACTATATCTTAGGTATGCTACAAACCCTTAAGCTAAAAGATAAATGATTCAACTGTTCACTTAAGTAAGCAGTGCACCTACAGAGAGAAGACAGGCAAGGTGAAAAAAAGAAACAAATTATTTTAATATAAACATGCGCAGCTGGTAAACAAAACTTTAACTTTTCCTTATTCATTCTCAGTAGTACAAAGTACACATTACCAAACATCTTGGGAATAAATTCAGGAACCTGTGCTGGCACATCCAAGTATCTAGCTTCTGGAGCTTTGAAGTAACCATTACTGCTTGCTCATGTATGTAGAAAAATATTGTCCTTACCATGGGAAATTTTTTAAGAGAAAATCAACCCAAATATTATATTCAGTCTCAACTTCTATATACTTTCTCCAAATAGAACTTGCTAAACTGATATGAAGTTTATCTCTACCTTTATGTAGCATTTCCAAGAAATGTGGTGAGATATTCTGTACTTCAATATAAAAAGTAAATCAGATAAGTCACATCACATCTTTCCACTAAGATAGAAAGTCTTAGAAAGCTAAGGAGCAAAAATATTCTGTGTGGCCACTTCCCCACTGCAAAATACAGACAGCAATAGACATTTCGTGTGCAAGTTTTATAAAAGATTATATACAATTAAAAGGCATTTTCTCACCCCCATATGTCATTGAAACTATAGAACAACAATTTCCAAATGAATTATTACAGGTATTTCTTCATCTCAGAAACCATAAACCCCTCAAAATAAAGCTAAAAAACAAGTGGAAACCAAGAACAGATACTGCTTATAAACAGGGTATATTCTATCTAACTCTTCTCAATAGGATAAACTACCATTTGTCATACAAAATGGGGAATGGGAAAGTAAAAGCAATCACTCATCTTTCATCTAAAATGTGCAAGACTGTGAAGAAATTGTGACTGTCTTCCACATTTTTCAGCCATTTACCAACACTTTTATCTAAGTAACCAGTTGGTTTTTCCCTCAAAAAACAAAGCACTAACAAATATAAATAAAATGTCAACTCTAATAGTTCATCCTTATGATTTCTTCCTTCTATGTAAATTGGGAATAAAAATTAGGGGCATAGGATGTCATTCGAGGAACACATTACTGAATAAATAAATGGCCATTAAATCCGAAGCTAGGATGCATAGCGAAATATGAACTGGACAGTGTTCAGAAAGCCTGAGTACAAGTCCTATCTGTCACTGTTCAGTATGTGATCTTAAGCAATTTGCTTAACTTTTCTATGTCTTGGTTTACTCTCTGTAAGTAAGAGGATCAAAAATGAACGCTGGACTACTTCACAGAATTGTGGCGTGCATCCAAGGAGAAAAACATACGGGCAAGTGCCCTCCAAATAGTACCATGCTACAAACATGCAGGGCAATACTATAAAAACTAGGCACAACAACACTTTCATGTAATGAATGACCTATATATAGACCTTCTCTGACTGGCAGGTGCGAACTGTTATATGAGTTTTCTGGGAATTTGCAGTCTGAACCAAGCTTGTGGGCATCCAGTCACTTCTTCCCAGTTCCCTACATTTCTAGCCATCCATATATTAGGAGGCCGCAGGCAAAACCTGGACTTTCAATTGCATTTTTCAAAACCGTAAGGCTCTGAATTATTTCCCCTGAGAAGGAAGGTTTGAGAGGGACGTTATAGTATACAACAAGGAGAGAGGAAAGTGCTGGCTGTGACGTTGGAACTAGAAAAGAAAGAGTGAGGCAAAAAAATATGGAGAACAATTTTGAAATGGACAAAAGGATTTCTGAGTGTCTCTTCAATGGAGCTCTGGGCATTTTCTGACAGGTCCTTTGGGAATATCTGATTCTATAGGGGCCTGTGCCTTTCACTGTGTTTGACTGAGGTATTTAACAACGTTTTTAAGTTGTAGAAAACTGATGGTAATGCAAATAATTCATGTTCATAGAGATACAAATAAACTTTGTTCTGCAATTGATTTCCACCTGGTGGAAGAGAGGATTTTAAAAAATTACATTTTATTGCCCTAGGGATGTTGACCAATTTGCATATATTTGCAAATTCATTTCAGCATTCCTGATTGCCTATAAATGTGTCCATTCTTCCAATTTTCTTTAAAAACGAAGATGGTCTCACCATCTTGCTGGTTTGCCTATTAATGCATGAAATAAAATCTTTGACAAGTGTTCACTTTATACTTGTTTGAGTCAAGATATTACTTTCTAAAAATTACCCTTTAAGAAGAAAATGTTATCCAAAAAATTGATTGATGACTCCACCAAATGGAACAGTCAAGGAATTCTAAAGACTCCATATTTATTGTAATCATTGCAAAGCAATTCGAAGTTAGGCCAAGGCCCTCCAAACCTCATCATTTAATTCCTTGGTTATAAATAATCCAACAGGAAACTCACCCCTAGAATTGGCCCTTGGAAGTTGGAATGGAATCATAACCCAGTACTTGGCCTCTTGGAGCCACAATACATGTGCTATAAAAATGTCAAATATATGTGATATGTTTTGTGAGAGATCATGTTAGTGGCACAGCCTAAAACTTAAAAAAACCTATGTGGATGTACAGTTCTATAATTATAATAAGAAGACAAAAGGCGTGAATTCAACAGGCAAAATTTCATAGCCTCTCTGCATTTCCCCCAAGTATATCATCATAGCAAGGGCATGGGTGCTCTAGTTTAGATTGTAAATACATTACATATTTTGCCTCATCAAAAAATAAATGAATAAATAAATAAAAATAAAAATTATCCTTTAATAGGATACAAGTAAAGAGCTCAGTTATCCTAGTCAACATTTTTTAGAAGGCTCTAGGTAAGTAAAAAGTGGTCACCAAACACTTCACAATTTTATAACTCATGCCCAGTGAATGAATTTTCTACAGAATACAGGAAGTACTAATTGCATTGCATTATTTGCTGTAATAAAAAAAAATCTTATAGCTGAAGCAATTTAAAAAGAATTAAGGTTGTCAATAAAATTCAAGTAAAACTGACATGGATAAACCAAAACCTGAATAAGGCTTACACTAATAATTAATAAATAAGGGTAGTCCAAAAACATCACTCTACCTGCTGTTAACCACAACTTTATCTTCTAAAAACACTTATTAAAACACTGTTACCTAGTAAAATTATGATCTGGGTTTTCTCTTTTACCTACTGCATTCTGATGGAAGAGCAAAGTGAAGAAAAGATTTGAAATAGAGAGAGCAAATAAGGGAACATAGATAATTAACATGAATGAGGAAATTCTGAATAATCAAGATATGCTATAGCAGTCTAAATCATATAGAAAGATATAAATATGAGCATCAGTGATGCAGAGTTACCAAGAAATTTTTTTAAAATGGGAAGATTATTTTATATTAAATGCCCAAATTATTGGCCATTTACAATTTGTTAATATAGATCACCAACCTAGACCATCTCTCATTCCACAGTCCTGTAAACAGCCAATACGTAGTTGCCGAGAAGGCTCAATATATGGTAGACACAGTCCACAGGTCCAGCTCAGAAATTTAAAACTGCAGCCAACGTTTACTGAGAATTACCTGATCTGAAACATTGTGACAGGATGTGTGGATACAAAGATGAAAAAAAAGTATGAATTATCTTTTAAAAGCTTACAGTTCTCACTTGGGAGAATGGTATGTACTTTTTATAATACAAGGTTATATAAGTGCTACCCTTCCTGCATGAACAAAGTGCTCTGGAAGGGCAGGCGTGTAATCAGTCCTACAGGTTTCTAAGAAAATGTATGTTGCTACCAGGGGAACAACCGAAAACTGTTATAGTCCCCGCCCACTTGGGTGGTCTTCGATCTTTTAAAATATGTTGCATGTAAATTTTCTCTCCTTTGTAACAGCTCTTAAATCACTCTGCAGCTGCAAGACTTACCCTATGTTCGCCAAAGCAGCCCTCTCCTTATTTTTTAATTGAAACTGAGTCCTTCAGATGAGAAGCCAAAAGCTTCAAATACTCCCCAGCTATAAATTCACCTGCAACCCCAACAACCCACACCTGTCCCCCACCCACACTTCTCTTCAGAAATGAATCCCTTCACCTGAGATCAAGTTTCCATTTCTGCCTCCACACCCATCAATCTCCTCAAGGACTTTCCCTAGTTGATTATAGGCCTCCCACATCCCCCTATTCCATTTACATAGGATTTTTAAAAAAAAAAACATTTTAAAAAATGCTTGAATATTCACCAACTTTTAACAGTCTCTCATATTTGTCTTTCTCTTCCTTAGCATCCTAAAATAATAACCTAAAAACATTTCTTCACTTCCATTTCATTTCTTAAATCTCTGCCACCTAGCTGCAATTTCTCCACCTCTACTTCACAACAGCTCTTGACAAAGTCAACAATAATTCCTTGCGAAAAATCAAACATGCATGGTTCACTATCTTAACTTCGCTATAGTTCTTGAGCCAGTGAGCGGCTCCTTTCTTGCTCTTGTCCCTTGGTCTCTATGTCTCTGAATTCCAAATTTCTTTCCACTGCTTAGTTTACCCATGCCAGCTTCCTTTATTGAAAACTATTCATTGATTCACTATAAATATTTGTGTTTCTAAAGGCTTCATTTTCAGTGCTGCCTTCCCCTCTTCCATTTTCTCCCATACTTCATGATTTTAACTACCTACACACATTTGAAAAATGTTTACAAAATATGTTTATTGACTTTTAGAGAGAGAGGAAAGGAGACAGAGAGAGGCATCGATATGAGAGAGAAACATTGACTTGTTTCCTCCCATAAGTGCCCCAACCCAGGATCAAACCTGCAACCTAGGTATGTGCCCTGAATGGGAATCAAACCAACCTTTTTGTACACCAGACGATGCTCCAACCAACTGATTCACACCAGCCAAGGCAATTACCTACATATTTTTTATTTAATCAGTCCTACCTTTCTCCTTAAGACCTGGGAAAGCCAACTGTCCGCTGTGCATTTCTACTTAAACGTACTACCTTTAATTCAAAGTCAACGTGTCCAAAAATCAATTCACCTTCTCCCTACCCTTCTTCCAAATCCTCACCTCCCTAATGTATATTCTATTATCTACTAGTCAATCAGACCTAGACCTAAGAATTATACTGGATTTTTTCCTCTTTTTTAGCCCTGGAGAATTTTTGGTAGACTTGGCCTATTTAATAGTTCCTAAATCCAATGTCTGCTTTATGAATGAATTAGACATTCATCACTTCTGCCTTGAACTACTGCCATTTACATGGCTCCCTGACTCCAGTCTCAACATTTCCCCACCCTAGCCCCCGTGTATTTTCCACAGTTCCCAAAAATAAATGTTCTAAATGTAAATGTGTATTCTTTTGCTTAAGGTACTTTAACAATGCCCTTCCCTTTTCTTAGGCTAAATTTTAAGTGTATTAATACAAAATACAAACTAGGTCCTCCAAGGTCCTGTCTAGCCCCACCTCCTATTCTTCCTCATTTCCAAACCAAAGTCCAATCACAATGCTTCTCAAAATCCCGTAAATACTCACATCTTTGCACACATCCCCCCAGCCCAAAAAGGCCCACGCCCTTCACTGGGTATATAGGTAAAAGTACACACTTTGGGGTCAGACCTTGGCTCAAGACTTAGCCGTCCCCAGATATATAACCTTAGGCAAATTATTTAACCTCTACACCTCAGTGTCCTCATTTATATAAAGCGAATAGTGATAGTATATACCTCATAGAAATTTTGTTAAGATTTAATGAGATAAGGAACATGGAGTTCCTATCACAATGTCTTTCACATACATAGCAAATGCTCAATACATGGCAGCTAGAGTTGACTAACTTTGGCTCTTCCTGCTAAAGGACAGTTGGGATGTTTAACCCTGTTCCCCTTCTCTACCACGACTCAGCTATACTTATCCTCTATTGCTCCCATCATCCCCTACCCAAGTGTTGTCACTACCCTTACTACTGAATCTTGTATTAATGCTGGATTTAACTGGTCTCCCCATCAGGCTCAAAAAGTAGAAAAGGGAGGACAATGTCATCATTTGGTATCCTATGGATTTAACCCAGGGTCCGGCAAATAGAACTCAAGATATTCTTTATGAATGTAAAAAAATAAATAAATAAAGTATGAATCCCAAGAAAGGAAATATAAAAGAAATCATATCAGGGAGGATTCATTTTGCTTCCATTTTTCAAGAGAATCCTCCACTTCTTTCTCCTAGAACCTGATTATGGAATCATGAAGCTCTATATTTCAATAGAAAAATCTCAATTAAGTCTGTTGCAGGTGAGATGGAAGAGTTCCTAAAAATCACATGAGCGTACTGAAGGATGATCTCCCTAGAGGGTGATGTTTAAACTGGGTCTTGAAGGATGAGCAGGAGTGTTATGGAGAAGGATGGGCTTTCTAGGCAGAGTAGTAACAGGTACAGAGGAAAGAAGAGAATGAATAACTGGAAGCAGAAGATTATTTAGGTGATCTCTAGAAAAAGGGACTGGAAAGGATGGTTAATAAATACTGAAAGGCTTCCTTGAATATAATTTTGAGGAGTATGGACTTGATAAAATAAGCAATAGCAAACAACTCAGATTT